>ML682004.1:6617779-6658085 GCA_007922195.1 Podocnemis expansa
AAATAAATCTGTTAGTCCTTAAGTGCCACACGACTCCTTGGTTTTTTGTTCAGGAACCAGCCTCCTGGCTTGTGACTAGAGGAAAGAGGAGGAAGGGAGGAAGTTCCCTGTGAATGTGGTGTTGGAGGGAGGAGCAGAAAGGGATGCTCCTGAGAAAAGGAGGGAGGCAGCCAGCTTCAGTATGGGTAGGGGGGGTCCTGAGTAATTTCTACAGCCTTTCCTATTGCAGTTCAAGATTGATTGGTATCCTGTGTGTGCCAGTGCCCCTGTCCCCCACTCAAGTGCTGGTGCCCTGTTCTGTCACACACAGGTCACTGGCCCCCCGTTCTTTCCCCCGTCACCCAGACAAAGTATCCCATGGTGGTGGGCTGAGCCAGGAAGTCCTCCCTGCTTCCCAGATCTCCTGCTCCTTGGCAGCCGCTCCTCTGGGTCCTCTTTCCTGTGGGAGCAGTGAGGGCAGAAAACCTTGGGGCATTTGTGGCACCACAATAAGCACAAAATGCAAACTCTGTGCACCATGGGCTTTGTTTGATCATTGTGCTGTGAAACATAGGTATTTGCATACACAAAATAGGCAACTGCATGCCTGTAAGGATCTGCACATGCTGAGAACTCGGCTCTGTGGATTAATTTTTTTCTTATCGTTTATGTGACTAGTTTTACACATTTGGCCTGAAATGTTTTATAAATATACTTTGTGACCTGCATCTGTGCTAAAATAATAAAATATATTTTATTTACTTCTCTCAGAGGAGCTGTGTGGTATAAATTATATCGTTACAGATTTTATTTGCTTAGCTGCTTCAGAGACATGTTCACTCATTTGCTAACCCCAGAGCTTTATACTCCAACCAGAGGATGAGTGCAACTCCCATCCTCAGGCAAGAAAACAGGCACCAGGCTGATTCATAGTTATAATTTTTTGTTTAGACAGTTCTACTAAGGGGAAGTGTATGAAGTTGTGAGCTGAAATAAGTCATTTCTATATTACTTCCTTCTTCCTAAGCAGACTTAGTTAACAGCTGTTGCTTACTCTGCTCTGTGCTAAGATCTGTAAATTGTCTGTATTGACTCGCTTTTTGGTTTATACCTAAAACAATTCAAACATGCAAATCACATGGAAGATCCCATAGTTTTGTTTTCAACTGCATATATTCTCTGCAAACTTCTCCTTTTTGTTGGCCATTTTGATATTTAGCAGTTGTCAATTGTTTTGTGGTTTAATAAGCTTGACATATTGAAACATGGAGTGTGCTACATCTTGCCAAAAAATGCTTCCATAGTTTTAATATTTGCAAATAGAGGATCCTGGAGCTTCATCAGAAATGGGTCTAATTTGAACCTGAACTTTTTCTGTATCTGGGGAAATGAGGAAGGATACAGTTTGGGATTCATTGTTCATGGAAATAGATCCATCAATGTCTATTAGCCAGCATAAGCAGGGGTTGCTGTTTGGCAGAGCCTGGGAAGGGCCAATGGGATGAATCAGTTGACGACTACCTCTTCTGTTAATTCCTTGTGAAACATTGGCCACTGTCAGAAGACAGGGTGCTGGGTTAGGTGGACCATTGGTCTGACCCAGTATGGCCGTTTTTACTGGCAGTTCTTCAGAATCTTTATCGTCTCGTGTACTTACATCTTATTGTATTTCACTGTTGTTTCTTAACAGAGTCATGTATGAAGAGGATAACAATAGGTTTATTTCACTGGATCAGCAAATAGCTGTTCACAAACATGGAAAGGTTAACGTGTAAATGAACTGAAATATAACTCTGTCTCTTTCCATAAATACATGTTCATTCATACAAGCAGGTTCATATTAATTCAACTTGTTCTATGGATTTCTAGGTTCTGTTCCTATACTCTTGGTTTAGCTTCATCTGCATGTTTTTATAATTATTACTATATAATGTGCATGTTTATAGTAGTAATACAGCAATACAATTAAGATCATAGACTTCCTTGTTCTGAACAAACAAAATGGAAAACATACTCCCAGCTTCAAAAGCTGATATTGGAAACTTCTGATGGGCTTGAAACTTATCATTCAGTTAGGATTTACACTTTGTCAATTTCCAAAGGGATAGCCATGTTAGTCTAGTCCGGCAAAAAAAAACAACAACAAAAAAAAAAACCCAACCCACCAAGGAGTCGTGTGGCACTCAAAAACTAACAGATTTATTTTTCTCATGAGCTTTCGTGGGAGAAAATCCCACTTCGGCAGATGCTTCGAAGATGGGTGAACTTACAGAATGGAATGAAAATAAATGCAAGGGGGTGTAAAACATAGGATCAGGTTATCCAGTAACAGCAAATCAGAGCATTTGTTAGGTTGAAACCCTAGGAAGCCTGAAGTCAAATTAACTTTTGTAATGGGAAAAGAACCTGTAGTCTTGATTCAGTCCTGCTTTCACAGAATTTAATTTGCATATTAATTCGAGTTCAGCTGTTTCTCTTTGAAGTCTTGATGTCCCAGTCACATCTCCTCCGACGGTCGTTAACAAATCATTTATTGAGTGATTAGAAAGATGGAAATGCTCAGCAACTGGTTTTTTGTTTTGTGATTTCTGATATCAGCTCTATGCTCCTTTATTCTTTTGCTCAGGGGTCATCCTGTTTTCCAGTGTATAAGGTGTTGGGGCATTTATGCCCACACTGTGGCAGAGTGTACTAGAGGAGTGTGATAGGTAGAGTGGTGTGATTTTTAGAGTGCTCTAAGATGTTGCATTCTTAGTTGCCCTGTGTAGAACCTGCCGGCATAGTTTAGGTGTCTCCTTACCACTAATATAGTTCTGAAATAGAAAGAAAAATAGAAAAAAGCTGCAAGTATTAGACTGTAGAAAAACTTAAGGCTTTCTATGGATAGTTTGGGTGCAGCAAGCTGGGACGCAGATCTTCCTTTACCAAGCCCACCACTGACAAAGTGTGTGGACTACTGGTGTGTGCTAGAAGTTCTGTGGTGCACTTTGATCTGCCCAACTATGAAATACTTCTAAAAACATCTATAGGAAGAGAAGTATGTATTCTGAAGTGGTATAAAAAGAAAAGCCAGATTCTCAGTTGGTGTAAATTGACATAACTCCACTGATATCTATGGAGCTGTGCCTCTTTACAGCAACTGAGACTCTGGCCTGGTAATTCTATTTGGGCAAAGTAAAGAACTCATCTGAGCTTTGCTTCTGTTATTTAGAAAGTAACAGGAATCCACTGATGGAAATATAACATTTTGGTCACACTTTTACCCTGAGTTCACATCCTGTGCATCTTCAGTGAGGACAAAATTTAGTCCATAATGTTTGATTGGGTTGGTTTTGTTACTGAGGTAAATTACTTAGCAATGTTAGTGAAAATGCAGCTTTTTTTTTCTCTTTAGAAAGAAAAAGTGGGTGAAGTAATATATTTTGTTGCACCAACATCAAGAGTTGGTTCATTAAAAGATATTACCCAGAAGCGGGTCCAATGGAAGATATTACCTCATCCCATTGTCTTACTAATATCCTGGGACCAACATGGCTACACCAGTACTGAGTACAGTTTATTTATTCATTTATTTTAAAAGGTCCCAAACTCTCTAGCTGGACATATAGGCTGAGGTGTTCAAATCAATTCTGGAATTTGAATGCCCAGTTCCCATTAATTTTAATTTGAAAATCTCAGCCATAAAATTCAGTCCATTATATGACATCATAGCATTGTTCTTAGAAAGGAAATATATTCCTGACAATAAAATTGATGAACTTTTCAATTATGAACTTGTTTTAAGACAGAAGTTTTCTTTCATAAAGAAGCCTGTAATCCTTTAAATTTCACTAGAGAGTTAATTTAACAAGGGGAAGTAGTCTGCGGTTTTGATTGCTGACTGTATTATCCATGCAATATATATAGATTTTAATACTAATTTTGTTCTTAAAAGAAAAGTTTATTGCTTGCTTTTATCTCTAGCAGATGTGTGCATCAAATGTTTATTGGAAAAGAACCCATGTTTCCACAAAAATGAGGTCCTGTGAAGTAGTGGGATTTTTTTTCTGTGTCTTTTTATGCACAAAACATTTCTTTTGAAATCACGAAGGTCATATAAACATTAAAGAAGTAATGTAATATTTTCATAACACAACTGTCTATCATTTCTTTTTGTCATAATTTTTCCCAAAGTGGTATTTGAATTTGTAGTTTCTAATAGTTTACCCAGTTTTATACTTCTAATGGTATCATGGAGCAATGATTTATTATTCTTCAGGGTCTACTTTTATTACACCAATTCTTCTTCAGCACAGGAGCCGGGTATTTTTCTGCTTTTTTGTGTTGCAGTTATTTCTTCCTGCCTTATCATTTCTTTCCCCAGTCACTGGCATAAATTGTGTAAAATTATGTTGGGAGTAAAAAGGGGGTAAAATGTTTTCTTATTGTAAGTTACTGTGTTGGTATAGCTTGGGAATTAGCTTTCGTACTCCACCGCTCTCAGTCATGTGTTTTTTGTTTCCGTCGTCAGAGTTTCTCTACTTTCAACAAGCACAGTAAATGGTAAATGTTTTCAACTGCGTGTGTGTGCTGTGGGAGGGAGAGGAGGACTATTTTCTTATTTATATCTTACTTGATACCCTAAACCAGAAGAGAGTGAAAATGTGTTTCTGTCTAGAAAAAAGCAAAAGCTGCCACATTCATCACTGTGATATGCTAATTGCTGAAATGGGGGGAAAAACAACTCTCTGTAAATGGAAATCTCTGAATGTTTGACAACAATACACTTGCCAGAACACTGAGAGTCATTTCTTATCTCTGCAAATCCATTCAGCCTTGACTGTAATATTAGCCAGTTTTATTTTTGCTTGCTTGTCTTTCATCATCTGCTGTGCATTCTCATGAGAGAAAGTTATGCCTATTTGCCTGTGAGCGACTTTGTTTAATGAGTATCTGCACATTTTATCAAGGTTTTTACCAGCATCTCTGCTTGGATAAATTGAGCAGTTTTTTTTTTCATTAGCTTTGTTTATGATACTTTTTGTTGCTTTCAAAGATGTGGGAGACATTAAAGCATATATTTTTGATAGACTTACACATCACATTTTTGTTAGTCTATATTTGCCAGTAGTTTATTTCAGTTGGATCAGAAGGAACTGGCTTATATTAGTGTATGTGTCAATATGTAATACCATACTTGTTTGAGGTTCTTTTCAAGAAGAATGCAAAAGATTATATTTTGGCACATGCTAATGTGTTGCAGATTAAAATAGAAGATATGTATTGATTGTGACATCTGACAATTCATATGTCAAACATTTCCAAAGAAACTATTAACACAGGGTGGTTTGGAGGCCTTCTAAATTGAAAGGGCATACTTCCTTCTCTCTGTTCTTTAAAGGCGTATGCCTAGAAATTACTCTTTGAAGGGAGACCCTTCAGAATTTTCTTGATAAAGCCAAATTGCCCCCTTCCACCTTATTTTTATCTTGTGTGCTAGTTGTCCATATTAACTGCAAAACATATGTACTCAGGTGACAACAGTTGAACAATATTTGTTAGATACTTCATGTGTTTTCATTTCTTTCTTCATTTTTATAATTGTCTGCATGAAAACAGAAGCTTCTGTTTCTTACAAGCTCATTGGCATTTGCATTTATGCTCAGTTTGAAGTCATCAGAAGCTTTTGTTTATGAGATCATGCCAATTTCCATCACAACCATTTTGATATCATGGAGGATTATGACTTAAGTACCCAGGAGCAAATGGATTACTAACACAGAAACATCTTGATTTAGTGCAGATTCCATAGTAACAATTCAGTCATAGATTCTCTGGTTTCATTAATACAGGCAAAGTGTTTGACTCAAATGATTTTCGGTTTTAAATACTGCCTCTTACATCCATCTTAGCTTGAATAACCTGTTAGCCATGGGGTCTGCAGGAAGGGAGACCTATTTTTGTGCTTAGGCATGACAGAGAAAATTAAATAGTAGAGATAGCTATGAAAATAGTGTCATGATGATGTCGTAAGAGGACTCTGTTGCAGACACACATATAATCTATAAGTGGGGCTTCTGTTTTGGGGTTTATTAATTTCTTTTTTGGGGTTTATTTTTTAGCAATTTTTGCATTTCATGTTGAGGTCCCAAAATTGGTGTTTTTCAAGGCTTTCCTCTATTTTATACTGTAATGAGTAATGTTGTAATGTAATAAGTAGTCTTTTTGTAATGCTACGTACACTGTGAGGTAGTGTTTTAAACAATGCTACATTGAAGTGCAGTAGGGAATGTTTTAGTGTGTACCAGCCAGGTCCACACAGATGAGTTTTTTGCTTTGGAAATCACACCCATAGTCTTTCTTACTGTTTTGTGTAGACAAACTCTTAGGCACAAGTAACCACATTCAAGATTGTTGTGGTGTTTCTTGGATAAACAGAGGCTCTTTTTAAAATGGGGACATTTTATCAAAATATCTTGATATTTTATAAAAATTCTAGTATTTTGATTGAAATAATTCTGAATTTGAAAAGTCAATAATTTTTTGCTGGTATTGAAATATATTTGAAATATGTTTGTATACAAAAAATAAGACCAGCCAGGAAAAGAAATGTTTTTAAAGATTAAGTATTTCCACTTTACTTCGTCAGGCAAGCTTAATTTCATGCATAGATTAAATTTGCTTCTCATTATTGAGGAATAAAAAGAAAGCAAATCATTTTTAAAAAGATCATTTTTTCTTCTTTAGGAGATTTTTTGAACTAATCTGCAGACCATTTTAAGCATTCATCTGAAATTAAAACATTGTTGAATGTCTGAACTGCGTAGGCAGATCTTTTCTTTGAAGTGTTCCTACACTGTGGGCTGGGGAGGACAGAGGCTCTCTCTCTATACCAAAGCATCCTAAAGTGAGTCATAACGTAATGTTTATGAGGATTCTTTTCAGTCTTTCCCAAAACAAAGCACTTCTATTTAAAAGATTAAGTCGATTTCCATATGTAAGGGTGGTGAGCTGGTGGGAAGAGTTTATGAAAAATGCTGCCTTTAGGTGAATCAAAGTTGTATATTTCCATGCCATCCACACTGCAGCATGTGAAATCATGAGCAGTATTGTTAAGGTCAAGATCCCAACCAGAAGGGTATTTAGGCACCTAACTCCTGTTGAATCATTAGAAATTTTGTGTTGAAATGTCATTGAAGATCAGGGTCTAAATCATTCTTCCTCACTGTAAAATCTACTATAAAGCTGTACAATGTTATGTCATTCATTAAGGGTACAACATAAAGTCAACTGAACCCAGTCTATTGGTCTCTCCATTAACTTCAGAATAGGCCCTAAAAACCCAAAATAGATGGAGTGTTCTCAAAGGCTGGGCACTCATGGGCATGGCTCCACACCCACTTTTGTAAAAGATCCTTCAAAGCTAAGTTTAAGGTGTATGCAATTATAGCCAGGGATTTTCCTGTGCTCAGAGTAGTTAGAGGATTCACAAAGGGAAGGGAAAAAAAGAGAAAGATACTGAAAAGAGGACAAAGGACTAAAAAGATACATAATGGGAGGAAATAAAAACTGGAGTGTGGGAAGGGAAAAGGACAACTTAAAGAAGCAATGAAGACAAAGGATATTAAAATGTATAGCCTGTGTTATGATACATCCATTAATGAAATGACCATTCCCTCAAATAACATAGCATCACTAAAACATAAAGACTGAACCTCTGACAGATATGCAAGTGTGCAACACTGTTGTACTGTCTCCCTTGAACTGATACCATGTGCTACTTTGGCATGAGATATTTTTCTCCCTATAGTCGAGGGTAACTGATGATTTTTTTGTAAGGGGCCACGTTTTTTGGTCAAGGTATAGTGAAGGTCTAGACTCTAGCAAAAACAATATTTAATTAATAATTAAACAAGTAATAAGTAAATGAAAAGACTTCAGAGTCTGTTCAAAAACATCTGGTGGTCTGAATTTGGCTAACAGTCCACTTATTGACTACCCTTGCTCTAGATCTCTAATTCAAATAATCTGTCTGATGAGCTAATAGTGTAAAAACAGCTTTATCTTTTTTTTCCTGGATGCACAGCTTCATGAACTCTTTTGATAGGTTATAGCAGTAAATATGGTGAATTTATATAAAATTGTAATTGTAGCATTAATTAGTATACTTTAAAAGGGAAACATCATACAACATAAGAAAGGAAAGGAAAGGAAAGTACAATACATATTATAAACTACATTGCCAAAACTGCCCAGTAGTTTGTGCTACTGGAAAGCCTTGTTTCACTAAGGTAAGGGCAGATTTGATAAAGCATTCACTAACACATTCGCGCACATGAAAGAGACCAAGATAAAGTTTTGGTTGCCATTGGCTGAAGGCAATGTAACAGATTACAACAGTATCCTCTTCCACATCTGAGACCTAAGATGTACATTAGCTATTTCCTTTATCTGACCTTGGTCAGTTAGAATATATCATTTGCATAACCGTAATAGGGCATCAGCAAGCCTGCCCTATTTCAGTTTCTTTTCTCCTTCGCAAAGCTAGTCAGAGACCTTCGATTCCATTACCACAGGTGCACATTTATTTACAAGTTGTCCGCCCAGCCCTGTATCTCATGCACAACTTGCTTCCTTCATAGTTAGACTCAGGAGGGAAAAACCACTGTTCTGCTTCCACTCCCCAACTCCCTTCTCCCCATTTCTGATTCCTTCCCTTCCGCCATTTACACAGCCCCAGTCTAACTGAGCTGGCAGCTACCTCTAATTGTCAAGGGGGAGTCCTGGTTTGCTCCAGCCAGCTCCAATTTACCTCCCTTGCTCAGCACCCTGTCATAGTAACCATCAGTGGCGAACTTCAAAATATTGTTGGGGGAATATATGTCTTTACCATCCCTGAATTGCTGCCAGAGAATCTAATTGACTATTGGCAGATGTCAGTCTTCTTTTGAGCCCAAATAATAATAAAGATGGTTGTATTTATTCCCCTCTTCCATGTCACAAATGGCCCATTAGAAGCACAGCTCTTCTACCCAATCAGTATAATCGTTATCTGAATTTCCAGGTAAAAAAATTTCATCCTTTCACTCACTAATTTAATTAATTTGTCTCTTTATCCACTGTACTCTGGAATATTTTTTTTAAAATGTAAAAATAATAAAATATAGCATGTCACAAGCACAAAACATAAATTAGCTGTCTGTCCTTTCCGCGTGAATACATACTGGATTCAGTTCCAAACAAGTTCTCTCTCTCTCTTTCTGTAGCTTATTGCTGGAAGACACAACGGTGTTCAGACCAGTATTCACTCAAAACTCATCCTACTGACAAAGGATGTGGTGCCTGCACAGTGTCTTACTCCTTAAAGAGATTGTTTTTTTCCATACATAGAAAAATCTCCATCAATCTGTGATGCTGAGCCTACTGTTCTGCTGTAGTGGCAATTAATTGATATCTCCAAGTCTTGCTCAGATTGAGAAGCATTATGTCACCCTCAAACATTTTTGGCAGGTTGAGAAACAGTGTTTCAAACACTACTCATTGCAACATAGGTAAGAGACCTCATAAATGGTGTGGAAGAGTTTGCACTAGTCACTGTGTTACCATAATTTACTGAAACTCTGGAAAAAAGGCACAATGGTTAGCCACGTGAAAGCTTTTGACAGCCCGAATTCCAATGACCTGTGGCTTTGCAGACCTGCGACATTGTATATACTATACGAGCATGTTATTTGGATTACACATTAATATGAGTATATTCTCATCTTCCACAGTTTGTTTAAATGATGGGTTCCTGGCTGCCCTGACAAATCTCAGGAATTTTTTTAGTTCTGGTGAATTCACTCAGACAAATCAGTTTCCCCCATCAGAATGAGCCTGGCTAATGTATCCCATGCACAGGCACTAGGGGCTATTCTGTGAATAGAAAATTAAGGTGGCAAATTTCCAGAGGGGTAGCCATGTTAGTCTGTGTACAACAAAAACAGTGAAAGGTCTGTGGCACCTTAAAGACTGACAGATTTCTTTGGGCATAAGCAACCTGATAAAGTGGGTTGGAGCCCACAAAAGATTATGCCCAAAGAAATCTGTTAGTCTTTAATATGCCACAGAACTCCTGTTGTTTTTCAGGTAACAAAACCATTCCACCCATCAGGAAGTTACCGGGCATGATCTTTAGAGGAGAAAATACAGTTAGTTGACTAGCTAACCTGGTCCACAATGTTCTTCAAAACTGGAGAATAGAGCTCATTATTGAAGAAAAGCTTGTGTTCAAAACACTGATAATAAATTTATATTTAAAGTGTATATATGATGGTCTTTCAGTTTCACTGTGATGTTTTAATTCTTGAACTCAGAAGGATACCAGTTAGCCCTTTTCCTTCGTGAAGACCACTTACTAGATTTTATTGTAAAAAATACTGGAACTGTCACATGTTGCAGCTGGGAACATCCCCCCTCCAAACCCCCAAAAGCTATTAACTTACAATATATTATAGTTGCTGTAGTTTACATCACAGTAGATCAGATGTACTGAATCATTCCCTAGATAATTTATTTTGAGTATGTTTATGATCTTTAAAAATGGCAAATCCAGATGTTCTTTAACTCCTTTTATGCCATCAACAGTACTATGTAAATACTGATATTACATATATTTTAATGGAATAGCAATGGACTGTACTTATCAGCAAGTTAATAAATAATTTGCCTTTTACATATGTGACCTGTAAATTTCATTCGTTAACTTGTCATGCATGATCTTTATAATGTAGTGATTACACTGTTCATAACATGCTACTAGCTTTCTCTGTAATTGTCTTATCTTAATATTTTCTTTTATTCTTGCAAAGGAGAAAATTATATAATGTGTTGGATCATTTTCATTATACTGATTTCCAAGAAAGATAAGTAAAAGAAAAAAAGTATCAGTAAGCAGAATGAACAGATCTTTTAATAAAATATCGTTAGCACAGATTATCATGGTTGCCCATTCAGGTTATGGCCTCAACAATTCCTTAATGGATTGACGGAAACTTCTGATTTCTAGCTAGCTAGTAAAGATATACACAACCTTGACTTTGCAGCTGTACGGATGCAAAGAGGTCTTAGGTAAATCTCTCCTAAAGATTGATGGGATCAAATAGTCTTGCAGAGAATGTGAAAACCACACCAGAGGGGGGTGAAAGCATTGCCTTGTCCAGCCATCCTTATGAACTTAGGGTATATGACTTAACTTGCAGTCCTGAGAGCTATCTGGACCACCCTGTGGGGTCTGTCAGAGCTGTGCTTCAACTGGCTAAGCAAGTCTGAGCAACTGGTCCCCATTCCAAGTGATATCGTTACTATTTCATTCAAAGATGGCTCCTTGCCAGCCACTCAGAAGGGTGTAATAGTTCAGCCATATCTGATACAGAGGAATTTGCAAATTCCTATCCAGTTTTCACCCGACCCTTCTAGGACAAAGGCATAGACAAGGCAGTAGTGATTAAGCTGCACTGGACCATGCAGAATCAGGATTCACAATGAGATTGTGACACAAAGATGGCAATCCCAGCCTCAGACGGTAAGCTAATGCTGGCTAGAATAAGGGGTGACATCGTAGTTAGCAGTTCTTGATCCCTCATTAGCTTTAACATCAAAAGGTATGACGTTTTGCTGGCTCACATACAATACTGGTTCTGTTTAGTTCTATAAGAAAGACTACACCATTCAAATAGCTTTGATTGGCCCCCACCTACCCAGGGAACATGCCCATTATGAAATGTCCTCATGGAGGAGGTACAGAGCTGCACCCGATTATCTTATGCAGGGGAGTATTCTCTGCGATTATGTGGCCCTCTACACCGGCAAAAGGAGGCCATTTGGATTATTAATCAGGGCCTTGTTCCTACAGACTTTAATGTGTTGGGTCTGGCCTATCTCAGAAGCTACCTATTCAGTTATGTCCCCATCAAGACATAAGGATTGTTACACTGAGTTCCCTCTTGTGGGTGGACACTAGACTACTGTATTGGTTTCAACATTTGGTTTTCTCTTGCTTTCAAGCCTAATGGATCAGAGCAGTGTCTAGACACTATCTTTGTTTGGCCTCTTGGGCCCACTCCTGGGGTGAAGACTTCTGTCTCATACCCATTCTTGGGATATAGACCCTCACCCCCTAGCTGCCTTTGACCCCAACACCAGTCCTGACCCTCCCAAAGATCACCCAATATCTTCAGTATGTCCTTCCAGACGTCTACCCACATGATCCCTCTGCTTTAACAGGTAATTGTTTCGGGATCTCACAACAATTAATGCATCAGACTCAAAGAAATTTCTAAACCATATGCATTTTACTCCTAGCAAAAACACAGGAGATGTATGCAGCTGTGGAAGAATAGCAAAACACGTGCATATAAGACCTTCCATGTGAGTGTTAGTCAGAGTCTCTCAGGGAGTTCAGGACTCCTTCCCAGTTTTTGTGGCAACAGCCTCTTTCTTGCTAGAGTTTGTCATCTTAAACTCAGTTTTTTAACACCTTGTTTCTTTCATTTCTTCCACTGGGATTTTTCCATTCTGCAGCACCAGCTCCCTCATCCCTATGTACTGTTGGCTTACAGGGTCCTTACAGCAGATAAGAGTCATTAGCAAATCAAACAGTCATTGGCCTGTAGACTCGTGTCCTGCTAGGAAACAGGTTTTCACTTGCTGATGGGTTTTGAAGTCCCTCTTGTTCAGAATCAGATATCTAGGTACTAGGCCTCCTAACTCGAGTCCTGATTCAGTCCATCATGTTACTAACAATATACAGTGAAAAATGTAATGAAGGTTATAATCATGCAGAGAGTTCATAAACGATAGATAAAAGGAATGAAAGCTCTGCATCAGTGAGGGCATTGCTACTCATTATCAATTCATAGAAATTTCTTGTCCTTCTGGACATTCTTTATCCCACCTTGGAGGACAAGCTGTATATTCATGTTGCTAACATTACTGTAACTAGTATGTAGTGCATCGATACTTCTGTTTTTGTGTTTGCCTCAGTCCCATAAAACTTCTGAAAGGATCTCCAGAACTAATTTCATAGATCCTGAGCCAGCCCTCCTAATTTTAGGGAAACAGTCAAAATCTTTTTCTCATTATCACTGCAAGAGACTACCCTAAGAACTAATAATGAGTGTTGTAATTTCTTTCTCACTGAAGTCCAATTTGATTTCTTTTGCTACTAAATGATAAAATAAGCTGAGAACAGCAACAGATATAATTGGGTCACTAATTAAATGTCAGGCATAGACCATCTGGTGAAACCGGAGGTTAACCAGTTGTGAGAACATTTGCGAAACTATAGCTGCCATGGTTAGAGATGTTCCGTAAAAGCAGCCGATATTTGGCAGATTTGCTTCTTTGCCTATAAAATACTCTTCTATCCCTCCTGACATTGTTATTTGGTTTGGGGTAGTGCCTAACACAGAGGAAGAGACAGTCCCTGTCCTGAAGAGTATAAAGTGTAAAATCCATGTATTTAAAAACTTAATAAAGCCAGTGCCATAGAAGTGGATCCTTATTTTTGCTGAATTAGAGCTAAACTCTTAAATGTTTAAATCTAAAGTTGTTCTTTGTTTAAAGGAGCCTTGACTGGAGTTTCTACATGCACAGGAAAACAAAAAGTTCATAATCAATATGAGAAGTATATAGTAGTATAAGAAAAATAATCTGTAAGGGTGTGCTATTATCAACTAATGATGTTATTTGATAATTTTATACAAAATTCAAAAAATAAACTTATTTAACATAGTCTCTTACATAAATATGGACAAAATAGCCTTATACACTGTAGTCATTCATCTTCATCACAAGGACTTGTAAAAAAGGTTATTGTTATTAAACATTTGATGAACCCATGAATTATATTATTGGAATTAAAATTGCATTAGATTTCTTAAACATAAAAATAAAAGACATGCTGTTATATTCAAATTTCAATAATTTAACCCCACCAATTCATTCCTTATGCCTCTTATCATCATCATCCAATCAACAGGTCAGCTTAATATGCACCAAAATATTACATATCCATTTCTCTTTGGTATTTGTATATCCCACATTATCATAAGATCTGAGTTCTCAATATTTTTATGAGGTAGAAAAGTGTCTTTCCCCCATTTTTATAGACTGTAGACCAGGGGCAGCAACCTTTGCCAGCCGCACCCACCACACCCTCAGCAGGTGCTGGAGGTGGGACCAGGCCCCCAGTTACCATCCTGGGCCTGGGCTGACTCCAGCCCCTGCCGGCAGGCGGTCTCTAGTTCCCAGGATCGGGGCCGGCTTCCGCCAGCAGCAGTGGCTCCAGGAGGGATGACCCGCCCCGCTCCCCTCCAGCAGCCCTGCCCAGATGGAGGCAGGGCCCAGGAGCCCCGTGGACACAGCTTCTTTGTCCCTGGTGGCCGCATTCTCCAGGGGCCTGGGGCCATGCAGTTCTGGAGGGCAGGGCCACTCAGGCTCGGCCCACATGCCATTTTTGGCACGCATGCCAGGGATTGTCTACCCCTGCTGTAGACTAACACTCACAGACACTGAGCGACTTGCCCAAGTCACACAGGAAGTTTGTTGTAGATCAGGGAATTGAACTTATGTCTCTGGAGTTATGATATGCCACACTAACTGCTGAATAATCCTTCCGTGCTAAAGAAAGAAGAATATCCAAGAATGAATTTAAGCAGTTTTTTAAATTTGTTCTATAGAGTGTCCATACATTTTATTCAAGTAGTCCAAAGCTATTCTAAACATCAATATGGAACTGGCCCCATGCCAGCATAGCACAAAAGAAATCTATATTTTTCTCTGATTGTTTGTAAACTTCTTTTGGAGAACATTTGAAAATCTCACACTCTCTCAATAGAGGAATACAAATCTTTTTTCCCCCTTTCATAAAGAAAACTGCTCAAAGCTTTTAATTTTCTATGCCACAGACTTAAATATCAATACTTATACATCAGTGATATTGACTGAAATAGATGTTTAATTCAGATTTAGGCTGTAAACATGAAAAATGCAATCAACAGTTTCTTAAAGATCAAATATCATAGGCTTGGAGTGTGAATGACAGAAAATATTTTTATAATAGTTTTAGCAAACTCAGGGCCATACCATGCTGAAGAAGAATGCATACAGTTTCCTAACACTAAATGTGCATTGTAGAATAATATTAGAATTTACTTTTCCAGAACATGGTAAAAACCTTATAACTGTACTATCTTTGCATATGCTTCATTACCAGCATTATAATGGGCAAAAAATTCTTGAAGTCCTCCATTAGATTGTCTTGTATTAGCTTAGTTGTATAATTGTATTAATTGGGTGAAACTTATCGAATAATGCCTGAAAACATCCTGGGAAAGTGTTCCAGTAGCCTCAGAGTAAGGTTATCTTTACAGAAAGTTCCTTGTGCCTTTAAGATGCTAGATATGTATCTTGTTAGACCATTCGGCCAGATACTGTGGGAACAAAATGGAGAGCAGACAGTCTGCTTTATATAAGACATGGACTTTGATCAGCGTCACAAGAGTTTTCAGACAAACCTATGTTTCTGTTTTAGGGACAGGAAAAAACAATATATAAATAAATACAAAATACAGTTCTCAGAATTCCCTCCCATTTACCATAATTACATCTTCAGGGGTTTCCATTCTGTCTTCCCATCCCTGTCAAGAACTCCTTTCAGTGACTGAGAATAAGAGCCTTATTGTTTCTTAAGACCTTGTCATTCCATACAAGAGGAAATTCAGAATTTTCACTTGTGAAGGGTTCATCTTTACTGGCCAGTTAGAGGGCAATGTGATTTTTCCTACTTCCTTCCAGCCTGAAGAATCAGCAAAGGGCAGAAGCCCCAAAACCACCACATCCTATGCTAACCAGGGAGGCCTGTATTTCAGCACCAACTCCTTGCTCTCTACCTTGTTTCTTGACAGCTTCTTTCATATAGGCACCTACGTATTTTTGGGCACTAAAAGCATGTATAATAAGATAGGCCAGGACCGAGTAAGGCATATTGACTTAAAGTTAAGCTGATGCTAAGTGCTTTATGGCTGTACCATGTGTCCCTTCAAATCTGTGGATTTCAATTCTTACAAATTTCCCATTGAGGGATTTCCATGGGGTGAGATCTACTCTTCTATCTGCAGAATCAGAAGTGATGATAGGGCCCTTAATACAAGTCACACACAAATCAGAGAGCACAGACAGATAAAAGATGCTTAACTGTGCAATTGACAACTGATGAAATGAATTAAAACTGCTTTTTCTTGCCCAGTTGGATCAAAATTAGATCTTATTTCCCTATAAACTCTACCCACTCAGTGACAGTAATTTTTCCCCACATCTTTGTTGTATATTTATTAGCCTCTTCATTCAAAACTGGCAAGTCCTGATCTGGATGATCAGAGCATTAGGTAAAATGGTGAATTCTATTTTTAATCTGAAAAGAAATGTAAATGCAGCTAAATGAAGATCTCCTGCAATGCAGACTAGTTACATAACAGAAATAATCTTGGTTACTTTCTCATAATAGTCTGAATTAGTATTTGAAAGCCATTGACACAAAATATAGAAAAACGTTTAACTAGTCTTCAAAATTATGAACGCACAATATTCCCAAATTAAGTTTACCTGCAGGTTCCATTATAAAACCCAACTTCAGTCAGGCTGTAACTTTGGGTAATAAAACTGATTTTCTTATTAGAGTTTTTCTTTAAAGTTTATCGTATAGTCTTTGAATTATATGAAGTGCCAGATGCTGCCATTCATATGCACGTTGAGTAGCATATTGCTTCACAGGTATTTTTACAGATGTCTGATGAGGATGTAAGGTACCACTAAATGTGAATTAGCTTCATAGACTCTGGTTTTAGAAAATTATGATATTTAGGTATTTGAACTTATGTCTGAAGATGTTTTGTTTCTGCCCTTCAAACTTTTCTATATGAGTAAGTCTCTGAAAATTCAAGCCTAGGCTGTATTTAAAAGAAAAAATCTTGAAATTAAATAAAGCTGTTAAGCTTATGTTACTGAAATGGGTATAAAATCTTAGCAAATAGTTTTCCATTTAGTGTCTGGTTGCAGTTTGGAGAGAACACTCTTAACCTTTCCGACAGACATTTTCCTTAGCTCAAGTGGCAAAAGGCTTGTATTTCTGCAGATGTAGAACAAGGCTTCTGCTGTGAGAGGATGTCTCACTGCAAATCAGCAGTGTGAGTATAGCCTATGTAGACAAACTGAGAGCTCACAAAGGTTTACTTAGCTTGAACAACAATTGCAGTGAAGCTTTGGTAGTGCGAGCTAATCACTAGTGGATGTATCCCATGCTGCCATGCTATCATTGATATCTTTATTAAATCGAGCATGTCTACACATAATCAGTAACATTTCATATTACAGTATGGACACATCATGACTCTCTTATTTTGAGTGGTTTAACTAGAGATCGAGTTTGCTTTTCAGTTTGTAAAAATGATTTGTTGCATAATGGCATTTGATTTTGTTTTCTGCAAAGGAACTTGCTCAAACCATTTTTTTCCCTATGGTGGGTCATTAAAAACTATCCTGAAGAGGCAGCTTCTAAGAAGTACCTTCAGTGAGCAGCAAAGTTTCCAATGTTATTCCATAAACATTTGTATGAAAGTAACATTTGTAATTATTTTTTCTTTAAGTTTGGAGACAATCAACTATTCTTAACTTATGAATGTTTTATGAATTAGAGGTGAAATTTTCAAAAATGTGCCCAGTGAAGATAATGGTAAAATTCCTGTTGATATATATAGGAACAGAGCTAAGTCACCCGGGAGAAAATCCCTCTCAAAACCTTTCTTGAGACAGTAATGCATGAACGAATGCAGCAGTATACAATCTCAGTTTGCTGACTGCTGTATGAAGTTTGGGATATCACTTGTCTTTGGAAAGTGTATGGCCTCCTAACCATAGCTTCTTGGGCAGAGATAAAAGGGAGGGGTAAATAGGGAGAGCGTGGTGAAACTCTGAGACCACATAGGGAGGTGGGGGGGGGGAGATTAGTGAAAAAGTGAATGTGACAAAAAATATTGTTTCTGTTTGTGGAAAACAGTATGTTGTGATCTCTCCACCAAAGTGTGTAATTGAGATTAGGGCAGGGTGGGTGGAAAACTGAATGTCTGTATGTGGAATAACAACAAAAGTCCTATGGCAACTTAAAGACTAACAAATTCCTTGGGGCATAAGCTTTTGTGGGCTGCAACAAACTTTGTCAGATACGTGTGGAATGTAAAAAGCAAGGTGTTGATGTCTTTGTCTAATGATGGGTGATTGAATTGTAGGATAGTCTCCAGAGGGGTAGCCATGTTAGTCTGTGAACAGCAAAAACAAGAGTCCTGTGGCACCTTAAAGACTAAAAGATTAGGCCTGAAGAAATCTATTAGTCTTTAAGGTGCTACAGTACTCTTGTTGTTTTTGCTGTCAGGTAGTCTGGTGGGTTTTTTTGAGCTACGGATGATGACAGAGTCATGTAGGCCTATCTTGGAAAAGTGTATGTTGTTGACCTGGCTGTATTCTAAAGGCTGAGGCTGGGTGGAGTTCGGGGAGCAGAGTTAAGTTTGTTTTAGGAACATGCAGTAAGGTATTTTAAGCACACATTTATTGAAGTTATTGTATGAGCCATGTGCATGTTTAAATATTTAGCATATTTTAACTGCTTCTTACTATACTTCTGAGTGTTTCAGGGTTTTTGTTTTGTGTACATATGTATTATGTTAACTGGAGATTTTTCTTTTTAAGGCAATTCTGGTACATTAGTACTTATCCATAGAAACAAGTTCCAAGTTTCTGCATCTCAATCCTTGTAGAACAGTACAAAAAGGTGAGATGCTATTAAGTAGGAAAGGAAAAAAAAAATCCCTTGTTTAGATTGAGTTCTTCATTAGAGAAATACCAGACGGCTGAAGGCAGTTGGATGACTGAATTCAGAAGTGAACGTAGACCAAACTTGCCTCATGATTTACAAAGTCTAACTGTTGTTGCTGTGGCACTGGGGACAAATATTTGAAGAGGTAAATATTCTGATATTGAAAGGTGATTTCAGCCTTGAGAAAGCATGACAAATGAAAACCAGGGCGAAGTATATCAAATATTTAACTTTGTTTACTGTAAGATCTAACAGATGCCCGGGGAAAATTAGCACTATTTCTGTCTCCCAAAGGAATGGCCATCTCACACCAGATGTACTCATTTTCTTTTCTGTGTTTATAGAATATAAGATGTGCTGTGAATTGATTTAAATCTTACTTAAATCTGCATAGAATATTCTGCATATGATAGTGTTACTTAATTGAATATGCACGTAGCATTAATTTACCTAAACTTATTCTGTTATGTTAATGATGTAATGTCATTCTGGGAGAATAACCCATTAACACTGAAGTTTCTATATAAAGGAACAGCATATCTTAAATAGGCATATACTGTAGGCTGTTTGTCTTCACCAGGCAAGCTACAGAGGCTGCAATATAAAAGAGATATGGTTGTGTCTGCTTTATACCTTTTAATTTTGTTTATACTATCAAAAATGCCAATCTAAAGTTTAGCTTATATGAAAGTTTAGGTACAAGGATGATAATCAGTTTTGTAGGAAAACAACTTTGGTATTCTATACTGTATTTTGTTCAAAATGTTGCCATAGTAGACAGAAGAAATCTCAGAAGAGATTTGATACTGAATGATAGTCTATTACCGAGGATGTATTTTGACACCTGCCTATCTTTTGATCTAGAATAAAATATCTATTTCATGTGAATTTTTAAAACCTTATTTTACTGGTGCAGTTAACGCTGGATTACTATGGATCAATCTTTAAAATGGCAATGGGTTAAGAACAGAGCGTATTAATCATTACATTCAAAATGTGAATAGAGATAACATTGTTAAAAACAGTGAAACTTACTATATTTCTTCTTACATCAAAGTCAAATCTGCTCAAGCTGTCAAACATTCAAGTTGGTAGAAGGAGGACTTTGCAGGTGGGTCCAAAGGTTTTAGATACCACCCATGAATTAAGTGTCATGCAAGGTCAACAGTATTTGTGGAAATCTGTAGCCTCACAGTGCCTCAAAAGACATTTCTCAGAGAACTGTTTATTAACTGTAAAATGTGGTATGCAGTCCTATACCTTTGATCATAGAGCAAATGGTTAACATACAGAGGGCACTGCAAGATTGTAAAACTTTTTTTTTCTGAGTAATCATACTTTCAGTGGTTAACCAGTTGCCTTATACTTCTAATGCATCAGCTTTGCAGCAGGGTAAATAGTAGACTCCTCACAGGTGTGCTCACTGGTTTTAGTTTTAGAAATCTGCAGGTCAATTATTCACTTACATCAAACACTGGTTATAGTTTTCTGTCATCATGCTTACTGTTTTTACCAGGTACAAATAAAAGATCTATAAGAGCTCTTGGTCTGAATCCCTTTCTCAAATATTTGGGTTTCATTTAAGTTATTTTAGCTAATATTAGGATAAATGAAAGTAGTGATAGAAAATATCTCTCCTTGCATGCCTGCTAACAAATGGCAAGTTCTGATCAGTGATCATTTGGTTTTACCTTATCTGCAAATACTATCTTAATTCAAGTGATGCTGACTAAACATTCAAGAGGGTTGTCTCTAGAGATTTGCTAATAATGTGAAGAGCTGATAATAGACAATCAAATGATTCAGAGATGAGATTAGGATTTCTGTCCATTTTCCAGATACCAATTTATGTATTTATTTATAAATAAATAAATCTGTTAGTCTTTAAGTGCCACAGGAGTCCTTGCTTGTTTTACTGAACTAGACTAACCTGCCTGCCCCTTTGGAACAATTTATTTAGTATGCCCTAGTAAAAGAAAAAAACAATCAGAAAGGCATGTTTTAGTCCAAAATTACTGTATTCTCCATCTCAAAAGTTTGGTTGCTTACCTGGAGCTTGTCCAGATCTTCTGAGTCTGCAAAAATGTGCTGTGAATGTACTGCTTTTTGTTTAAGAGCCCCAGATTTTTTGCTTTCAGTCCCATATGGAAATAGCTCAAAAACAGTCTTACCAGTTCTAGTCACAGCCCAAATGCATAACTGCAAAGACCAGCAAATATTGGGGAGAAAGGTTGAATATTTCAAAGCCATGGGGAGAGGCAGGCAGCAGCAGAGGTTTTGTGGGAAAGTGGGTCTCATATTATGTTATATCAAAGCCAGCTCCCCCACATTAATGATAGGTCAGGGTACAAAAACTTTCTCAGATATGTTATTTTAAGGTGTCACCAGGAGAGACTTGCTCCTCACTGAAGAACTAAAGGGATTCAACAGAAATATTCATCTGATATGCTTGCCTTTTGTTGGGAGTCAGAAACTTTCCTTCCCTAGGAAAGGCCACAGCCTCACATGAAGTAACAGGGGAGAGAGTCCACAGAGTTCATAACTTTTTCTTTCACTGTTGGTTGGAAAATCTGATTTGAAAATGAAGTAGTGGACCTTAGCTCATCAATGTACCTTTCCAGAAATATTGAAAATTGTTCCTGGCAATTGGATACAGTAGGGGACAGGCAAATCAGACAACAGAAAACAAGTGAATCTAGGAGTTCTCAACTGAGTTGTAAGTCAGGGGTTTCCATCCTTTTTAAGGCTGGCAACCCCTGTGGAAGGTAAAAAGGTTTTGGGGACCCCCTGTACAGCGGTGCGCCCTGGGCAGAATCTGGCCCACAGGGGATCAGAATCTGACTCGCACTGTTCTCCTGCTGGGGAGCAGGGTCCCCCGGGCAGGGAGCCGTGGCCGTGGCAGCATCTGCTATCCAGCAAGAGAATGGGGCTGCAGTGGCTCCCGGGCAGGGCCAGCGAGCCATAGCCACATGCTGCTGCCACCGCATCCCCATTCTCCTGCGGAGAGCAGGGACTGCCACGGCCATGGCCCCTAGCCAGCCTCTGCAGTGGAGTGGAGGCAGGCAGCCCCACAGGGGAGAGAAGCTGCACCCCTGCCAGCAGCCCTCTGTGGTTCCCAACCCTGCCAAGATCCAGCCCCAGGAGGAGCATCAGGGCCGCAGCACTGCGAACCCCCTGGAAGAGGTCCACAGACCCACAGGTTGGGAACCACTGTTGTAAACCATTAAAATTTCACTTGATCTGGTAAGTTCGTCAAATCATAAATTTGAAATAATTGCAAATATGGTATTGATAAAGTAATCAGATTTCTCGACAGGTGACTGAACCCTTTGTCTTGGAACCTAGAAGCACGTGTCTACTGTGTGAGCTAAAGAACTATTCCAGTAGGTCAAAAGCAAGTAGCAGACACACAGATTTCTATATTGTGGACTAGAGAGGGACAGGTGGCCACACCATATTTATTATGGCTTACAAAAAGTAATATTCCATTGCAATAGCATACCCATACCACACAGCTGGTAATTATTTTTCCCTTGGGAATTAAAATTTGCCATTTTCAGGAGTGATAATGGAGAATGCCACTTTTGCATACCTACTGCACATATTGTTCTGGTGGTTTTTAGAAGATTGATTATCGGCCTTGGGCCTTATTTGTAGAATTTCCATTAAGTGGAATTCTGGGTTGTCAGCATTTCTCAAAATTAGGTCCCTCCCCTTTGAAAAATGAACAAAATATCATGAAAGGTCATGTGATGAAAAGGTTTCAGGAGAGGGTATACTTGAAAAGCTATACTTAGCATCCAATCAACTAAATGATTTCCAAGCCCTTCTTAATAGGTGTGTTGGTTCTTTCTAAAAAGAAAGGAGCTAGGTGAAAAGATGTTCATTTGGCACAATGAATATTTATTAACTGATGTTTCTGGAAGCACGACAGAGGGCAGACCTTGAATGAATCCCTCTCACTACAAAGTCCACCATTTTCCCCTGCCTCCTCAAGTTAAAGGACAGAATGTACAGGGAAACAAAACTAGTTCCAGGGCTCAATTTGTTGAAGCAAAAATAAATACATGCCTCTTTTGAAAGCAGATAGCAGGCTGATAATTTCTATTAGAAGTTAAATTTCCTGGAATAGTTTATTTGAAAAACCAAAATATACAAAATATTTAAGGGCTTCTTTCTTTCTTTCTTTCTTTCTTTCTTTCTTTCTTTCTTTCTTTCTTAATATGAGTCTTTCAGATGATCCTTATATTTTATGCCCTAATGTTTCCATTCAGACTTTCATGCTTGTCATTGTGCAGGATCAGGCTCTATAAATCTAGTGGATTTTTCTCAGGAAAGAGTACAATACAGTTAGTGTGACTACACACTGGGAGTCCCTGGATTAGGTTGCTAATCTGATTTAGATTCAGTTGGACTCAAAATATTAAATTTACTCAAATAATTTGAATACTGTGTCTATTCATAGATAGTTATAGTGAATGCATACACTAAAATAGGAAACTAAAGTAGGAAGCATTCCCAGACCATACTTGTTCCTTTCTATTGGCACCCTAAAGGCACAAACCATTTATAAGAGAGTTAAAGTTGCTGCTTTCTATTGTTCAGCACTTTTGAGATAGGTATGTTACCTTGTCCAGAAGACTGAGCATGACAAAGCATTACCGTGGTGGGAGAAATGTAGTGTAAATGATCATCTTCCATCAGGAAGAAAGGATTGAATGTACCAAATGCAAACAGATTGCTAAGCCAGCTGAAGTGTGACTGAAACTGGTTTTGACATAGTCTGTTGCCTAAACAATCTTATTCCTAAGGATTTCACAAGAGAAGGGGTACAGTGAATGCAGTGTATAAATCATTACAAGTCACATCCATGCTTTCTGTGGTTCTGAATTAAGCATTTGGCTCTACTGTCAAGGTGAATGAAATTGGCATGATAACCTCTTCCTTGAGATTTGGCTCAACGAACTACCTCGCTGGTTCTTGCTAGGTTTCAATCCAATCCAATCCAATCCAATCATAGGGCTGGAAGGGACCTCATGAGATCATTGAGTCCAACCCCCTGGGAATTGAACCCAGGACCTCGGCTTGGGTCCTTGGTTCTTATTTTGTGGTGATTGGTGCCTCTACCCCAGGTGGTTCCTCACTGTGTGTGACACAAAAGGGGTGCTGTGCCTTGGGAAAATGAATAATGCCACCACTGCTTGCAAGGACTATAAAACACAGTAACAGTAAAGTACATCCACAAACCCCCCACAAAGGAATGGTGTATCCAAAAATAACAGCACAATGAAGAAGAACTTCATTGGGAGGAGGAAAATTGGATCTGCAAAGGAAAGTTTTAGGCGGGGCTATAACTGAGGTGTGTATCGACTGGCTCTGTTCACCACTCAATCTGAGGGCATGTTCCATGCTCTATTTTCTCCAGGTGTGCCCTGGGCACCAAAATACCTAGTTCCAGCACTGGTGTTAGGATTAACTAATAAGCACTAAACCTCAACAAATCAAACAATTCTCTGCTTCACTTATCTTCCCAAGTCACCACCTTCCTCCCTGGCACCTTCCCAGGCAGATGGTACACTGAGGCTGAGTCTGGAGATGAGCGCTGCAGAACCGTGTACAGCTCAAACTAAAAGATGGCTGGAGATTGTGAATGAAGGGACAAGTGCTGCTGTCCTCAGTCCTGTTGGGGGTAGAATATTATTCAGTGAATGAACCCCACTGAATACCAAGGGATTGTCCATACCGAGACATACAGTATGTGACTGTGTGTGGGAGATTCTGGCCTGAAAAATATGAGGTGTTGCTAAGCTTTTCAGTCTGAGGCATCCCTGAGGAATGTGAAAAGTCAAGAGGAAATTAAAGACTGAGTGCCAGTCTTCCTCAGGGGAAATAAGGAAAGATTCTAGGCAATTTATAGGCCATTTTTTCCCCTTCTTTCTCTTTCTCTCATGCACGCCCGCACACTCGGTCTCTCCCTCTCTCTTGCTCTCTCACACACATGTGCATGCACTCACGCATGCATAGCCTGCATAGCTGCCATATATCACCAACACATCTGATCTTACCACTAGGACGCAGCTGGCATTGCTGAAATTGCTGATGTAAACATATTTAGCTCATCTCCTTGCTCTCATTGCACACCTTTGTCAGTGTTTTTTTGTTGTTAATTTGTAACCATGGGCATCAGCTAAATCAATCAACTGCAGCAATCTCATGCTGGTGCCACAGGATACAAAATGCTCAAGTAAATAAAAACACAACCGTCTGAAGAGGAACTTGGCTGGTGTTGTGAATACACATTGAATAGCAGTGCCATCTGCATTTTCTATTGCTGTCACTCAATTAGTTGATTGATCTGTAACATTTTAAAATCTTTTTGCGGGGAAAGCAAATTAGGAAAATGTTTTTCAAATGTATTCAGTGTATTTAAAAAACACCAAATTACATTATTGTGTGTTTGGTTTGGGAAAAAAAATTGCAAGAAGCCAAATTTATTTGAAAATTCTTTAGGAAAATAAATGGTGATATTTCCAAGACAGAGAAGTTGGAAGAATTGTTTTGTTGCAGATTCCTGATTCAAATACCATGGTATGTTTTGGATGGATTAACTCAAAGGTTTTTTAATTTGTTGTTAGAACCATTTTAAACTATGAACATTTTGGAACATATAAGGTTTTCTGAAGCATCTGCAAAAATGCATAGTTTTTATTAACAAAATATGTTGCTACTACTATAAATTGAAGAGGCACTTTTATTCATATCCTATCAAATCCTACACCTTCAGTTGCACTAGCAGCTCAAGAGATTTTGGGTGAAATTTAATTAAAAATGCAGATTTTTAATTCTTTTAATTAATTTTTTTTAATTCTTTTAATCACATTTAGGAAAGACTCTTTTTCTGATGATCTTAAACTGATTCCAGTGTGCAATTGTTGCTCAGCTAACATGGTTGTACAGGGATTTCCTTATACCTTTGCATCATTTCAGGTAACAGCACAGGTTCTGCAAAGCTATTTCCTGGTCGCTCACCCTTCTGCTATCCTTGCAGCTGGGGGCTGAATAGACCAAGAAATAGGGTGAGACTCAGCTCCACTCCCTCCTCCCCCTTCTCAATGTGCCAGGCAAGATAGCTGCTCCATAGCATCAGGCAGGCAGTGTAACTGTGAGGAGAATAGATTGGGTACAGCTTGCTCCATCCCTGGAACAGCAAGGAAACCAGGAGGGAGATAGATTTCCTGATCTAGCCCATTATGATTAGTTGTTTGTCCAAATTAAAAGATGATATAATTGAGTACAACTGGCAGTCTCAGGAGAGGGCATAACAAGATCCTGTGGCTGGAAGAAGTGGTTAGATAAATTCAGTCTTGAAATTAGATGCAGTTTCTTAACTGTGAGTGTAATTAGACCCTGGAACAATGCCATGGGAGGTGGTAGATTAACCGTCATACAGAGTCTTTCTTTCTTTCTTTCTTTCTTGTTTTTAAGAATGGGATTCCTAGCTTGCCCCATTATCATACCATGATCTCTCCTGTTTGATATGCCACAATGCAACATGGGAGTCATGTGACCATGATGCATCATGGAGGATGTAATCCAGCTGAGGAACCTGCCCAAGAGAAGAGAATGGGGGCATGAAGCATGTGAACTACAATGCTTATGAGACACTGACATCACATTTTCAGGGTTTGGCTAGAAATTTTTTGTTCTTCTGTTGTTGGCTTCTTGACCAAAATCAGGCTATTTCTAGAAAATAAACATTTTTTTTTGCAAACAAATTGGTTTAAAAATCCCATTTTTCTATTGGAAAACAGTTTAGATGGAAGACATTTCCAACAATGCTACCCATTATGTAAGTGCATGTCCAATAAGAGTTCACCATTGAGTTAGTACCAATTGTACTGTTGACTCAGTTTGCTGCATGGAAATATTTCCATTCATTTTCATGTGGAGAGGCACATCTGGTTAGACTTTATGGTGTGCTTAGAATGCAGTAATTGCCCTTTGGTTTTGTGGGTTAGCAGTACTGTGGGCAGTGTAAGTTGGAACATAAACTATTTGTGAAAAATATTGCCCGTTCTCAGTGAAATTGCAAGCAGATAAAATAAGTGTTTTTAGTCATCCTGACGGCTTTTAAACTAGCTAATTTCTACAGTTTAGGCCAGGAAAGAAAACAACAGTATATGACTAAAAAAGTGTTGTATTACAAAACCTGCATATGTTTATAATGGGAAAGATTATATTTATTGAACAAAAGACTGCCATCCTCCAGGGGCTCCAATTTCAGTACTATGTAAAGCCTCATGAAGCAGATATAATTGCTGTGTTGCATGTACCAAATAATAGTCCTGGAGTCCAGAGGCTCCACACCAAAGGATATCTATCTAAAGATGAGAGTGGGCTTGCTGTATGGGAAAGTATACACTTCCAGCAGAGAGATCCCTTAAGGAGGGGCTTATTAAGCAGGATAGGTATATCCTAGTGGAGAGTATCTAATAAAAGTTGATAAATTTAAAGTAGAAATCAAAGAGAATCAGTCAAACAAAAGAGTCCCATTCAGTTATATATCACATGAACTAAATATTGACAAATGTGATAAGTGCTTGTATATAAATGTTAGAACTGGGTGAATCTGAGTGACTGATAGTATATGAGGCTATTGATATAACAGGCATCACAGGAACTTGGTGAAATAATAATCAATGACATGGTAATATCAGGGCACAAAATGTACAAGACTGACTCAGTAGGTTGCGCTGATGGGGAAGTGCCACTATACGTGAAAGAAAGCATAGAGTGAAATATAGAAAAAATTGTCAGTGAATCAAACAGTACCATAGATTATCTATGGATAAAAGTTTCATGCTTCAGTTTAGTAAGAGTATAGCAGTAGGAATATACTACCCACCACGTGACCAGGATCGTGACTGTGATTGCGAAATCTTTCGGGAGATTAGAGTGGCCGCAAAAACAGAAAATCCAGTAATAGTAGGGGATTTCAACTATCCCCATGCTGACTGGGGACATGTCTTGTGGATTCATAGACTTTAAGATCAGAAGGGACCATTATGATAATCTGGTCTGACTTCCTAAATGATGCAGGTCACAGAACCTCACCCACCCACTTCTGTAGTAGACCTAAGCCAATGGTTCCCCAACTGTGTCCTGGGGGCCAGAAGTGGTCCCCTGGGGCTTTCAAAATGGTGCACCTTCCCCTTCTTCTGGCAGCAGAAAGGAGCGGCTGCCTAAAGACCCCGTCAGAGTGCATTTCCACCAATGCAGGCTCCTTGCTACAGCCAGTTCCCAGATGCTAGGGTACCTGCTGGAGAAGGGGAAAACTGATTTTCCATCCCCTGGGCTGCAGAAGGGAGTCAGTGCCTAAAGATTCAGATGAAGTGCATAAGGCTACCAGTCAGACCCGAAATGCTAGTTTTTGCAGCCTGGGGCACATTCTGATTGGAACATGCCCCTTGCCATTAGTGGTGCTTAGAGCCAGTGCTGCAAAAGCCACCCTTTAATAGAGTGGCTCTATTGAGCTGCTCCATGCCGCCCAGGGCCCCATTGCATGGCTCTGCTATTGGGTGTGTGTCATTTCCCTGCTGCAGCCAAGGAGACCCGTCTGGCTGCAATGTGGAGGTGTGGGTGGCGGGGTTGAGCACTGCGGGTGGAGACTGATGGTCTTTCAGGATTGTAAAAATGGTATCTCTGGGCCCTGAACCAAAGACGTTGCGAACAGCTGCCCTAACCTATGACTGGGTTACTGAAGTCCTCATGTCATGGTTTAAAGACTTCAGGGTGCAGAGAATCCACCAGCAAGTGACCCATGCCACAGAGGAAGGCAGAAATAAAATCTCAAGACACCATTAATAACTATTTCTTGGAACAGCGAGTCCCAGAACCCACAAAGGGAGAGGCAGTTCTTGATTTAATCCTACATGGTACACAGGATCTAGTCCAAGAGGTGAGTATCAGTGAGCTACTCGTTAATAAGGACCAAAGTGTAATTAAATTTCATTTTCTCATAGGGAGGAAGATACCAAGGAAACCCATTACAGTAACACTTTACTTCAAAAGAGGACCTAAACAAAAATGAGAAGGCTAGTTAAATGGAAGCTAAATAGCACAGTATGAAGAGTGAAATGCCTGACTGCTTCATGGAAATGTTTTTTAAAAAACCTGTAATAGAGGCTCAAAATAAGTATACCCCTAATATTAAAAAAGAAAAAAAGGGGGCGGGGAAGGAAGCAAGAGGCCAAAAAAAAAAAAAAGTGAAATATAAGAACCCAGTTGGGCAGGCCAAAACAATCTGAAGAGCAACTGACAAGTTCCAAAGGGGTAGCCATGTTAGTCTAGTTCAGCAAAACAAGCAGGGCATCCTGTGGCACTTCTAAATAAAAATTTGTTAGTCTTTAAAAGCGCCGCAGGACTCCTTGTTTGTTTTGAAGACCAGTTAGCACCAGTGCCAGATTTCCCATTAGGCATGGTAGGCACAGTGCCTACAGCCTACGAAATTTTTAGGGCCTATGAAGGAGGGAAATAACATGGTTTAGCATTAGAATAGTTTAAAGTGCATCATGTCAATCAACATAATTCAATTGGCGTTTACCCCTTTTTTTGCACGTTTGGGAGTGAAAGTGCCTAGGGCCTACAAACACCAAAATCTGGCCTGGCTAGCACACGAACTGACCTTAATTTTTTTTAAGACCATCAGAAGCAGGAACTCTACCAAAATATCAGTGGGGCCACTAGACAACTGAGGTCTTAAAGGAGCACTCAGAGAAGATGAGTCTGTTGCAGAAAAGTTAAAAGATGTTTTGTCTTTACTGCAGATTCCCATACATGAGCCATTCTTTTTAGGTGATGAATCACAGGAAATATTCCAAACTGAGGTCTTGCTAGAGGAGGTTTTGGAACAAATGGATAAATTAAAGAATATGAGATCACCAGGACCAGACGGTATTTGCCCAAGAGTTCTTAAAGAACTCAAATGTAAAACTGAAGGTATGTAATGTGGTGAACAAATCAGCCTCTGTACCAGGTGACTAGAATATAGCTACTTCAATGCCAATTATTAAAAAAGGCTCCAGAGGCAATCTGGGCAATTACAGGCTTGTAAGTCTAACTTCCATATCAGGTAAATTGGTTAAACCTATTTTCAAGAATAGAATTATCAGACGTGTAGATAAACACAATGCTAGGGAAGATTCATGGCTTTTGCAAAGGAAGATCATGCCTCACCAATCTACTAGTATTCTCTGAAAGTGTCAGCAAATATGTGGGCAGGGATGAAATAGTGTGCTTAGGATTTCAGAAAGCCTTTGACAATGTACTGCACTAAAGGCTCAAATGAAAAGTAAATAGTCATGGGACAAAAGGGAAGGTATTCTCATGGATCTATAGCTGGTTAAAAGATAAGAAGCAAACAATAGGAATAATGGTCAATTTTCACAACAGTGATATAATTCATAGAGTATTTCAAGGATCTGTATTTGGACCTGTGCTGTTCAACATATTCCCTGATGATGTGGAAAGGAGGGTGAATAATGAAATGGCAAAATTTGCAGATAGACATAGCAAAAGAAAGGACAATGAAGAGACCCCTAAGATGGGTTATGACAGAAGTCTATAAAATCATGAATGGTGTAGAGAAGAGAATGAGGACATGTTAGTTATGCCTTTACGTTACACAAGAACTAGGGATCACCCAATGAAATTAGTAAGCAGCAGGTTTAAAATAAACCTAAAGAGGTAGTTCTCCATGCAATGCACAGTCAATCTCTGGAACTTGTTGCCAGTGGATGTTGTGAAGTCTAAAAGTGTAACTGCATTCCAAAAAAAATTAGATAAACTCATAGAGGATAGCAAGCAAGAAGTCATGTGGTACTTAAAGACTAATAAATATATTTATTGCATGAGCCTTCTTGGGAGAAAATCCCACTTCATCAGACACTTAGAAGATGGGAGAATTTACAGAATGGGAGGAAGATAAATCCAGGGAAGTTTAAGTCATGGGATCAGGTCACAGTGTAACAGCAAATCGAAGCAGTTGTTAGGATTCAAACAGTGGGAAGCAGCATATAGAGGAGGATGAGGTCAAACCACCCATTAGAACAGGTGCTGTTTCTCAGTGTTTGAATCCTAACAACTGCTTTGATTTGCTGTTACAGTGTGATCTGACCCCATGATTTACACGTCTCTTCATTTATTTTCCTCCCATTCTGTAAATTCTCCCATCCTCAAAGCATCTGACAAAGTGGGATTTTGTCCCGTGAAAGGTCATGCAGTAAATAAATGTGTTAGTCTTTAAGTGCCACAGGACTCCTTGCTTGTTTTGCTGAACTAGACTAACACAGCTGCCCCTTTGGATCATAGAGGATAGGTCCACCAGTGGCTGTTAGCCAAGAAGGTCAAGGATGTAACCCCATGCTCTGGGTGTCCGTAAGGCTCTGACGGTTAGAAACTGAGCATTGATAACAGATGGAGCTCTCGATAATTGCCCTGTTCTGTTAATTCCCCCTGAAACATCTGGCACTGGCAGAAGATGGGATACTGGATTACATGGACCTTTGGTCCGACCCAGTGTGGCCGTTCTTAAACTCTTGTTTAAAAAGACAATAGCATAGGAGTTATAAAATATGAATTTTCCCTAGCCCCTGTGCTACTTCCTCTCTGGCACGTACCGATGTCCCATCTAATTGTCAGTCAGCAACCAGATGTAACTTAATTCCTTCATCTTCCACCACATAAGTCCACCACACAGAAACCCCACCTTAACTGCCTCAGCCTTCTACCAAAGCCAGGCATTTTTAAAGTTATATACTGTGTGTGGATGAAACTGAGAGAAATATATTTTAATGTGGTAAGAGAAATGTGCTGAAAATCTGGAAGAAATGTGTTTTTTAAAATATTTTCTTGAAAAAAAATAATTGAAGGAGTGCCATACTGTCAAGATAACATGTATCACATTCTCAGAAAGTTCAATTTTGATATTACCTTTAGCATTCTAAAAACAAGTAGGAATTTCCTTTCACTTGATGTTGAGAGCTGTTCAGAAGATTGCTGAAGAGTGGTTCTGCAATATGAACAACTCAGTGGGAAGTAGTAAGTTTTGACTTGAGTGAAAACCATGATACATCAAGCTGGCAAACTGACTCAGTCAGGACTTACTTTCCCACACTGCAGCAAAAGGCAGAATAATGCTGTGCTTGTGTTAACGCAGGAAATCACAGAGAAAATATATTGTCTTGGCCAAAAAAATAACAAGTTCACTACAAGACTGATTGCCTTAGAAACTTGGTACCACAAACTGTCGAGATAAATTATTTTTGAGATCTGACATACTGTAAAATAAATTGGCTCATACAGCACCTCTGGTCACCACTATGGTGAAGAGAAACAAATTCTACAAGACTAACTTGATAAGTCTCAGGATCAAATCAAGAGCACTATTACAAATCTTTTCAGTTTCTTGAAAGGAAAGAGGGTGGTAATGTTGCCACTTCCTTCTGAACAGTAGGTCTCTGCATTGCTGTTTGGGGTGACCCAATATACAGGAAAGAAAGCATGCAAGCAGCCCAAAAGTAAAAATAAAGGAATGTTTGTTGTCTGTCTCCTGAGTATATTGGATGTTAGAGGTAAAGATTGTAGGAGATGTTACATAAAAGAAAGGGATCAAACTCCAACTTTTCCAGGCAAGGAAAGAACTTTTCATTACCAGAAGGCCTTTCTCTAACAAAACATTACTGCACATAGGACTTGGATTGAAAGGGGTAGCCATGTTAGTCTAGTCCAGTAAAACAAACAATGATTCTGGTGGCACTTTTAAAGACTAACAAATTTATTTATCACATGAGACAACCCCTGAGCCTTAAACAGATACTCATCAGCAACTACAAACCTAACAGAAACAGTAAAGCAGGCACATAGCCCTGCAACAAACCACATTGCCAGCTTTGCCCACATATCTGCACAAAAGACACCTCCACAGGACCTAATCAGGCCAGCTACTCCATCAAGGGCTCATTCACCTGCTCATCCACCAATGTGATTTATAGCATCATGTGCCAGAAATGCCCTCACACCCTATATGTTGGACAAAAGGACAGTCTGTGCAAAAGAATAAATGGATACAAGCCTGACATCGGAAATAACAACATTCAAAAACCAATGGGTGAACACTTCAATCTCCCTGCTCACCCCACTGACGATTTGTTAATAACTGTGCTCAAACAAATGGATAATAAATAGAAACTTGAAAGACAAACTGCAGAATTGGAATTCATATGAAAATTTGACTGTGTGAAGTCAGGACTGAATGGGGACTATGGATTCTTCTTCCATTACAACAGGCGATTTGACCTCACTTCCCTCTATGAGCTGTTCCCTGGTGTGTGAATCTTAACAACTGCTTTAATTTGCTGCCATAGTGGGACTTGATCCTATGACTTACACTTCCCTACATTTATTTACCTCCTATTCTGTAAATTCCCCCATCTCCAAAGCATCTGACAAATTGGGATTTTCTCTAACAAAAGCTCATGTGAGAGAAAAATAAATAAATAAATGTTTAAATAAATAAATAAAGTTGTTTGTCTTTAAAAGTGCCACCGGCCTCCTTATTTTTATAGGAGTTGGAGTAGTCCTGCTATTTCCACCCAGTCTTTGAGTTAAGTGAGCTAGAAACTCTTGCCTAGATTTTGTAATAGAAGTGTAACAGTATTGTGCCACACTGTTAGGGTAGCCACCCAGTGTAAGGAAATTCTCTGATGATACTGAGAGCTCCTTTCCTACCATTGTAATAGTAAGGGGCGTGGCTGGAGTTTCTTCATATCCTTCTGTTCCCCAGCAGTTATCAGTCCATTTTGGTCATTTAAATCTGGCATAATTTACAGCAGCCTTCTACATGTGCTAAAGTATCCTAGGAGAGTGGCCCAGCACACAACTGCCACTTATTTCTGCATTTAGTCTCAGCTGTGCTGTCGTCCCTCAGCCATAGCCAAGACTCTGGGCCTCTAAGTCCAAGGAAGGAGCTTTACTGGGAACCAGTAGCTCAGTGAGGCAGACTGAATCTGGTTTAGAAACTAATTTAGAACGCAGTTAAGGTCAACACTCAAACTTGGTTGAATATTCAGCAAATTAAATCTGAGTTTGGTGTTCATTTCTTCTTCAGGGGGTTGATAACTGATGTCAGTCAGTTCCAGCTCTGGATTTCCCAGTATTTCTTCCATGTCAGTCTTTTAGGTTATTATATTTCTATGGAACAAGGGAGGGTCCAAAGCTCAGTGGCAGCAGAGCTCACTCTGAAACCAATCTTAGCCCTAGTCTACACTGAGCTGCATTTTTGGTGGCAGTCGACCAGCATTTACGCAAGGCACATAAAATGTCTTGCGTAAATACCAGTGACTTACTTAGCTGCTGGGACACGCTCAGGAAAGCCAACCGCAAATGCCTTGCAGTCAGCTTTACCGTACATCTCCTGGGGGCCAGGACTTACAGAGCTGACTCCTTGAATGCCTGATTGATGGCAGCGATTTTGCCATCATCAGTACAGACATACCCTTAGAGAAGTACCTTGCTATCCCCAAACCAGAGTTGTTAACCAAGACAGTTTTTTCTGAGTGGAAGTCCCACCCAGAGTGACATTGAGGATGGGAAGTAAATTGCAATGAGAAGGTAGCAGACTTATCTTTTCTCATGACTCCATTAGGTTTTGTATTGCACTGAGCAAATTAATAAGAAGAAGCTAAATAAATGTTTTCTTTCTTTTAATTTTATAATTCTTAAGTTGCTCTTCTGTGACAGGGGCTTACCATATGAGTGAAAGAATTCCTGTTTTGCTATAATAATTTAAAACAAAATAATAATTATAAAAGTTATCATACCCCTATGTCACAGTTCCTGTCAGTTCCATGGTGCAGAAAAGGTAGTAAATGGATAACAGTGCTACAGTATCAACATGTCATTGCTTCTAGAGACGTCTGCCCACCACTCTAGTTAACTCGGCTGGAGCTCTTCTGAACTGAAGGCTTATCATCCTACTAAATAATGATGATTTTGTCAGAAAATAAAGGGGTTTTGTTTTGTTTCATTAAATGAAGGGGACGTGACCCACAATAAGACAGTGTAAGAATGTAATGTGGCAGAAATGCCAAAGAAAACTCATTTGTTTTCAGATAGATGATGCAAATTTAACTTTGATCTGAGAAGATGTGGCTTTTTGCAATAGTATGTAGGCACATGGTAAAAAGAAGGTATTTCAGTTATCAGTTGTTAATTTAGGATCCATGGATAATTCATTGCTTACAAACCTCAAATAGTGTTAATGTTTTTTAAAGACTGCGATGATTCCATTTCCCACTTGAAATACAATCAGGGCACCAGATCAGAAGCTGTTGCTACGTTCTCTTAATTAATGTACAATTTACAGTCTGGGTGAGAATAATGGATTAGATGAACACAGATGCAGTCAAGGGAAATGTCAGCATCTATCCAGCAACAAAATCAAGATGGAAAAAAATTCTTCTTCAGCTTCATTTCAAGTATTTTTACTGGATTTGTTATTTGTATACTGTGAGGCAATAAATAAACAACCTGCACTAGCAAGAGAAGAACTAGCTGTTCACTTTAGCACATAGCAAGTCTGCATTATTTCACAATTGTCTCTTTTCTTTTCCTGTGCTACCTAAGCATAATAGGATAGCTTCCCATATAGGTCAAGAGACAGTGATTTTGCTGGTGTTCTCAACTTACGGCCTATAGGATATCAATCAAGAATAATTCCTGTTTAGTAGTGGTTTCTTCTTATTTTTATTTAGGGGTAGAGAGGTTGACTGGGAGGTCTTGTTAAAAATCAGCTGATGCGTGAAAAGAAACATATAAAAAGGTCTAAGCTGTGCAGTATATGATAAGTCCTGGTAGAGAATGCTGTCGTTCTTACAGTAGATCTTTCTGGCCCTTTCATTTCTTTTTTCTCTTCTGCCTCCCATTATAGTTTGCTCTTTTCCAATTCACACGACATGCTTTAGTCTTTCTTGACCCTTGCAGTATTGCGTGTATATTAAGGATCTGAAATGCCATTACCTTAAGGGTCAGTTGCCCTCATACAGAACATTTTCCCAATGCTCAGTGGCAACAGAGCTTATTCTGAAACCAGTCTTAGAGAAGTACTTTCCCATTGCCAGAACCAGAGTTGTTAACCAAGGCAGTATTTAGTGGTAGTCCTACCCAGAGTGACACGGAGGATGGCAAGTAAATTGCAATGAAAAGGCAGCAGATCTGTCTTATCTCACTTAAAGGCTGTTCATTACTAAGCTCCAGAGAAATCTTTACTATGATTGCATGAACTAACTGCATAAAAATGTAGACCAGTCACCACAGTTCCAGTAAAATTTAAAGAAATTTATTTCCTTCCCCCTAGATACTAAAAAGAATATGTGATTTTGTTTCTTTTTTCAGTAAAAATAGTGTGATGCTGGCTAATATTGCATGTCAAGGAGTTAACATTAGTGGCCCATCAAGCTGAAGAACTGGAGTAGTCGATCTTTGCTGTAAGTCATAGCAAAGCACAGCTAAATACATAAGCCCAATCCTCAGCTGCATTGTAGCAATGGTGCATACCCTCCTATACCCATCACAGAGTTGTCCTGGAGCCAGTGTGACTGGCCACCAAAAAGGATCAGCCCAGGACTGGGAAAAAGCAAAGGTGACATAAAGCTGTTTCTTAGCCTCCTCAGTGCCAATGGCTCTTCCATTACTCTGGTATGGGGAGTGGGGTTTAGTGAAGGTTTAAAAGAAATAAAGCTATTCCCTGCAGAATGATAATTGCATGGCTATGCAGATTGTGGTAATGCTGGTTGACACTAACCCAGAAAAGTGTTTGGCTTTTCGTGTTTGTTTTTGTTTTTTAAGACATAACGTATCTGGTGAGCGGGCCCAATACTAAAACCCATCAAAGTCAAAGGGCAGTACTCTCCATGTGCTACAATGGGAGCAGGCTTGAGCCTACTGTTATAGATCTACTTACAAATTTAACACTGGGTATCATATTGGATCACAAGAGAGAAAGTGATTGCAGACTTTTTGAGCTCTGTTTACAGTTTCCTCTTATTTTCACCTGGTTGCTGTTTGTGATGATTTCTCACTAGATTCTATCTTGCCTCTTTCACTACCTCGCATATGCAAACACTTCTATTCAAAACAGCATGTGGAATATTGTGCCTTGAACTCGCGCTCCCTAACCTTTGCAGCAATAAAGGTGTACTTTGAGGGGTTGTGGTAGTTAAGCTCATGTTTGTCTGTTAGTATAAATTTGAATTTGTGTTATTAAGTAGGAAGAATGTTTGTTACTGGAGACAGTGGCTATAAGGATACTTAATTATTGATTTTCCTCAACATAGCTGGCTTGCCATTTTTCTGGATATACTGAAGGAAAGAGATGCATTAACAGAATGAATATGGAACAAGCAAGCATTTTCAATAGTTTTAATTGATTTTAACAGATATACAGTAATTAGGAACTGTGACAGCTTTCTTCATCCTGACATTAATGATTCTAATTAAGTGACAGAACTATAATATTTAGGTATATTATGTGTGCATTTAGAACAGCGGAGTTGGCTTAAGGATACATAAAAAAATGAGTAAACCTACAGGTATTTCACAGTTGAATGTAATGCTGCAATAATATACATTTATGTTCTTTTCTCTCTCTTATCTGATAATAAAAACCTATTGAAGCACATTTTTGGGACAGATTAAAGTCTGCCACCAATGCAGTGCACAGCAAGGAAAGAGGACACAAGCAAATATCCCTTTGGCCCTGCACAAGAGCCAGGCAGAAGAGAAGTCGTTTGCTCTCAGAGGAGCTTTGGAACTGCTGTAGCCTAGTTCTTCTCCTGTTGTCAGGTCACCACAGAGGGTCAGCAGGCAGACCTTTCTCTTACCATCCCTCCTTCATCCCCAGCCCCCAGAGATTGTGGTTTGAAGCCATCAGGTGGTTGGACATGCTGAGAAAAACAAGCTACCTTACACCCAACTTCCACTAACACCAGGAAAAACAGGTTTTGTGCCTTCTGAGGCTCCTAAATTTCCTCCCCCACCCCCAGTGCTTTCCCATGCCCCAAAGCAGATCATATACTCAGTGATGCACTCTGTGTGGGTATATAGTAATATTTGCATTGAGTTTATTCTGGAGCTTTGATTTTTGTTAACAGCTTCTGATCTTTATATTCATTTTTTTAAAAAAGGCCATAAAATATATGACTTGGTTCTTCCACTTTTATTCATAATGGTCAGCATGTCACCATAAACTAAGTCCCATTGATTTCTTTAGGGCTACTCACAGAGCTAACATACTCTCATATTGAACATTATCAGAATTTGTCTACTATTTATTTTTCCCTATGCGTTCATATCCTAGGCAGTATATATAATTCTGTCTTAAGAAGGGAGAAGCTGGGCATTGGCCCCACTAGCTGGGAAAAGTTGGCTATTCACCTTGTGAGTGAAAACTTCCACCAAAGACTTTCCCATCTCAGACCCTTTCTCAGGAACCCGAAGCTATAAGAGTGCACTGGCTGTATTATGGACCCTCCTCTCTGATGGACAAGTATGGAAAATGAAAAGTGAACCAAACTTCAAATTGTGAATTGCACTGTGCACTCCTGGCAGCGGTGCCTGTCCCTTAATAGAAAGATGATGTTTGCCAGAAGGTAAGTCATTGATGAGACTTAAGATTGCTGAGGAGTCTAATTTGTGCTCTGTGGATTTTCCCACATGTGACAGCTGGTCGTTTGGAGAAAGTATCAAACCTCAGCCTGCTTTGAAGACAATAGTCTTGCTCAAGCAGCTGAGAAATGGCAGAGGAGGAAAGAAAGTGTAGAACATTCTGACCAGCAATTGTGCTCTCTCCGAAATTTGAAATTTTGTTCACTTTACGTTTTCCATATTTGTCCCTTACAAGGGATGGTCCAATATGAGAAAGTCTTTGCTGGAAGTTTTCACTAACACAATGAAGGAGTTTTAAATTTGTGTTTTGAAGAAAAAGGTAGGCAGGATTCTCCTGTGGCAGGATATAAGAAATTCCCATTGAGGGATTCAGGTTAGATGCCTATCAAAGAATGTCCTCTCCTCCTTGGGCTGCTAATATGAAAGCTGTTCACCCTCACTGAAAGTTAGGCACAGAAAATCAGCAGCCTAGAAGCCAGTTTTTAAAAATGTCAGCACTTTGGGGCTGACCTTGACAACAAGTTCCCATCTTCAATTTGGTAACTATGCAGACTACTTTAACCTCACTGGAAGAAAGGATATAAACTTCTTTCAAAACAGGCAAATTAAAACAACTCCTCAAACTACAGGACTACTGGAACGAGTATGCATTTCTAGATGTACAATTCAGGATGTAAGAATAGTCAAACTTTAAGACTCTGCATGAGCAAAGAACCTCAGGCTTAAGAGCTTTATTTCTGAGCACAGTCCTGAGACACTAGCTGTTAACAGAGTGAAAAAAAGATACTAAGTTTTATATCAAATTCCACTCAGTAAAGCTGTGGGCTATGGAGACAATTACTACATTGTATTTGCTAGACTCTGGGGCTATGTCTACACTAGAGGTCTTGGTTAAGTTGACTTAGAGAGCTGCCATTTGTTTAAGTCAACTTTATAAAGTCAATGCCTTAAGTCGACTTTAATGGCCACATTTTGTTAAGTCAACTTAATAAAGTCAACTTAACCCTTAAAGTCGACTTTAAGGGTAAGAGTTATTAACGTATATCATCGCGTATAAGCCGAGAATTTTGTGCCTGAAAATTGGCTTCAAAACAGGCACTCAGCTTATACTCGAGAGAATAAGGTAGACAGCCCCAGCCAGCCCTTTCCCTGACCATGCGGCAGGGTGGAGCCCCAGTGTTGCTGGGCGGCCATCTTGGGCAGTCGGCCAGGGCCGGGGCTGGAGGAAGGAAGGAAGGGACTGCAGGCTCTGGAGCAGCCAAGTAAGGGGGTCCTGGGGGGGGTCAGCCTGGACTTTGAGGGGGGGATTCAGGGAGGCCAAGGAAGCGGTGGCAGGGACCAGAGGTTGGGGAGGGCGTTGGGGAAAGTGATGGGACGGCCGGGAGGGTTGGGGGGGGTCAGGGAGGCCAGGGAAGGGGCGGCAGGGCTCGGGTATGTTGGGGGGTCAGGGAGTTGGGGAAAGCAGCAGGAGGACCCAGGGTTTTTGGGGAGCCCAGGGAAGCAGCGACAGGGACCGGGGACTTGGGGGGGTGCCTGGCAGTCTGGGAAGAGCAGCAGCAGGGGTTGGAGGGTGAGGGGGAAATGGGTGGAAAGGGTGTTGGGGAACAGGGGAGCAACAGCAGGGAACTGAGAAGGGAGCAGGGGTAGCAGTGAGGAAAGGGCAGAGCAGGGGGCAGCAGGGGTAGCAGTGAGGAAAGGGCAGAGCAGGGGGCAGCAGGG